>CM050164.1:93408032-93428032 GCA_027410445.1 Discoglossus pictus
CCTGGTAGCAACCATATCACACTGTGATAATTACACACGCCATCAATGCAACAATAATTATTAGAAATCCACAAATGCAAGCAGGGTAACCCTATCCCATACATCCAGGTGGTACCACAATTACAACCACCCTGCCTCTCATTAAGGCAGCAGATGTGTCTTTCTCTCTCACCTCTCTCTCAGTCTCTGTATCTCCGGCCTCCCTTTCCTAAGCAGATCCCTCCTTCGGTCATCACCTTAAGGGACTTTATGTTCCTCTTATCTGTAGGCTCTCTCTTCGAAGCTTCTGGCTTTGGTCCATTAGCTTTCAGTGCAGCCGCTGACAGCATCCCTGCACACTTCCACAACACTCCAGCTCTGTCAAACAACTCTCCACCTGGAGGCAGCAGCAGGCCTTGATTGCAGCCACACCCAAGCTTTTTAAGGTATATATATATATATAGTAAATAAATAGTACATCTGTGTTCACATTTGAATGCCTAAAGCAAGTTAAAAAAATCTGGCTCTAGCTCAGAATTCTGAGAAAAAAAGGTATTACACTGCATTCTGGGAAGCAGAGCTGGGACATGCAAATGTGCCCACAAATGCCTCGCTCTTCAATCCATAGCCATTTTTAAACCTTGCTTCCTTTAAGCTTATGCCTGCTGTATCACACAGCTTTTATGCAAAGCCAAGGCTGGATTTAACACAAGCTGAGAATCCTATCCATGTACAGCCGTTTCAAGCTTACTGGCTATCATCAGCATGGAGCGGGATCTCAGCTTGTGTTGTGGATCTTATGAGTAGGTAGTTCACCACAACACTCATTTAATATATGGTGGGCAAAAGAGCAATAGAAGCCCTCCATCGTACATACACCGTAAATAGTACATCTGTGTTCACATTTGAATGTCTAAAGCAAGTTAAAAAACCTGCTACCAGCTCAGAATATATATATATATATATATATATATATATATATATATATATATATATATATATATATATATACAGTATATGTAATAATATCTTGTGGGAATAATACCCAGGTTTTTTCGTTATTTTATATATATATATATATATATATATATATATATATATATATATATATATATATATATAATTCTTTATTTATGAAAAACATCAACAAACATATTGAATAAATAAATACATTATTTTCACACAGAAATATAGAATATTTGTTTTTTAAACAATAAAACTTTCCTAAATTTGTACAGAATACACATTCAATTATTGGCTATTAACAAACTAATTACTTTCCTATATTAACCAATAACAGTCATTATCATAAAAGATCTTAAAGCATGCAATCAATATTTGGGATACATAAAGTTCTTAAAATAATTGTAAACCATTTTATGGATAATAATAACATTATAATAATAATAAGGGGGGATGGGGCGGGTGTATAGGAAAGGAACAGAGAGAGAAAGAAAAAAAAAGGGGGGGGGGCAGGAAGGAGCAAGCAATCAAAATAACAATATTTTATTTAATAAGGGCCAAGATTATTTTACCCATTAACAGAACATACTTGGACTTAGACTAGAATAGTTGTTATTTTCCATTTTAATTATTTTATTCATAATAATAAGACAATTTTAATTTAATATCTTTTTTCTTTTTCTCTAAATTACCATTCCTCTCAAATTGATCCAGGATCATCTGTTTCAAAATAATTTGTTTTCATTCTACTATTGATGGAGTTCTTGTTTTTATCCAATTTCTCATAATGAGATTTTTGGCCAGAACAAAAATAATTTCCAAAAATCTCCATTCTTCATTCAATTTGCGATCAATACCTCCAAAAAAGACTATTTGTGCATTCAACAGAATGTCTATACTAAGCTTGTTTTATACTAAGCTTATTTAACCCAGGTCTTTAATGATACATAAACTGTTTATTAATTTTATTGGACAACGATAAATGTACATCTCTGTCCAATTAAATTAATAAACAATTTCTATTTGTATATAACCCCATAGATGCTTTTCTATCGTCTCTTTATCTACAAAGCCCAACTTCATAGCTGGTATTTCTACATTTAGGATAGTTGTTAAGAAAAATATATCTAATCTAGAGCTAAATACAGTATTAGAATTAGCAGGTCTTTCCACAGCCTTCACACCTACATTATATTTAGTACCATAAGCTGCAGCATTTCATTCTGGGAATGCAAGGGTAGTTTATAAGCAGTTTAAAACCACTAATTTATAACTCTGTAATATTAACAGTAATTATAAAAAGTAAAGAGCTCTTTCATATGTTTTCTAGCCTGATGGTGCAGAGCATATGTGGTGACCCCATAGAGACCCTTGATTTCAGTTAAAACTTGGTGTGGCAACCGGGTTTTACTTCAATAAAACATGTGTAAGTTTATGGGACATAAAGTCTCTGGCCATTTAACCAATGTAAAGTTGCAACATGGTTACAGGAGTACAAATTAATCTAGGGAGTCTTGGGGTGAGGTGTAAATGGTAATTGATTAAATTTGCTTATGGAGATTGACTGAAAATGAAGGAATCAAAATGCAAGTAAAAATATTAAATTGTAGTCTTAACAGTGCTGTTTTCTTAAGAAAAGTTTTCTTAACAATTTATACAAGCTTATACTCCCCCTGTCAAGCATTAACTTAGGTAACAATGAGTAAGTGCCCAAATAAAAACATTTAACATTATTGCTCTCACAACATATTTCTAAGCGGAGCTACAAGTTCCCTCTCAGCAGGTTAAGCTGCGTGTGTCCCACTTTGATTATTTACAAAGAAATCAAAGCTATTCTATTGCTTTTGTTTTTTCTAAGCAGAGCACCAGTCGAGCTAAACCATTCATCATTTCAAAAGGATCAATACATAATTATCAGCACAGCATGCCTCATATGAATAGAACATGAAAGAAAGATTTAGTGATAACAAAAAACAGGAAAAAAGCAACAACTCAAATAAGGTTTGCTCGATCATGATTTCATGTTTTTACATAAACTCTAAACTTAATTCACAAAGAAAAATAAAGTAGAATATTTAGTTTGTTAACAGACAAGATGGGGGGCCACACAGTCCTAGATTTCCTTTTTGTGCATAGGTGAGTTAGCCAGGATGACTGAAGAAGGGATATGCTCATATTTAGGACTGTGTGTGGCCCTCCAGGACCGGACCTCCCTCCTTTGCTCTAAATGTTAAAAGATCATATAATTTCCATATTTAATAAATCCACTTAAATGGTTCTTTTAATTATCGCATCTTTGTCTCATGACAGATTCCCATTAAAGAATTATAGTAAACCTATACTTTCAATTGACTATTTTGAAGAACTACAATTGAAAACAGGTAAAATGTTTTTAAAAACATTATAATCCATCCCCTGATGTATTAACATTCATATGTAATTACAGTGCCTTGCAAAAGTATTCACCTTCCTTTGGCATTTTTCCTGTTTTGTTGCCTCACAACCTGGAATTACCATGGATTGTTTGAGGATATGCATTATTTAATTTACAGCACATGCCCACAACTTTGAAGATGCTTTTTTCTTTTTATTGTGAAGCAAACAACAAATAGGACAAAATACTGTATATACTCGAGTATAAGCCGAGTAAAAAGGGCCCACTCGGCTTATACTCGAGTCACTCTCCCCCCGTGTCTCTCTAACCCCCCCGTGTCTCTTTAACCCCCCCGTGTGTCTCTAACCCCCCGTGTGTCTCTAACCCCCGGGTGTCTCTCTACCCCCCCTGTGTCTCTTACCCTCCCCCCTCCTCCACCTAAACACCCCTAAATACCTCCCCCCTCACTTACCTGCTTGTGTTACGGCCTCCGCTCTTTGACCCGGCGCCGGCGCACATGTGACGTCACATGCGTGCCGTGTCATTAGCATATACCGGGTGCCGGCACCCGGTATATGCTAATGACGCGGCGTGCATGTGACGTCACATGTGCACCGGGTCAAGGAGCGGAGGCCGGAGCACAAGCAGGTAAGTGAGGGGAGAGGGGGGTGGTATTTAGGGGGGTTTAGGTGGAGGAGGGGGGTTGAGGGGGGTTTAGGTTGAGAAGGGGGATTGAGGGGGGAGGTTGAGGGGGGTTGAGGTTGAGAAGGTGGGTTGGGGTTAAGGGGGGTTGAGGTTGAGGATGGGGGGTTGAGAATGAGGATGGGGCGTTGAGGAGGGGGTTGATGATGGGGGGTTGAGGAGGGAGGTTGAGGAAGGGGGTTGAGGAGGGAGGTTGAGGAGGGAGGATGAGGAGGGAGGTTGAGGATGAGGAGGGAGGTTGAGGATGAGGAGGCAGGTTAAGGATGAGGAGGAGGGGTTGAGGAGGGTGGTTGAGGATGGGGGGTTGAGGAGAAAGGATGAGGATGAGGGGCTTGAGGAGGTGGTTGAGGATGAGGATGGGGGGCTTGAGGAGGGGGTTGAGGATGGGGGGGTTGAGGAGGAAGGTTGAGGATGGGGGGGTCTCATAGAGACTTATCTAGAGTGACTTGGAGCTATGATTGCCGGAAAATGTGGCTCTACAAAGTATTTACTTTAGGGGGGTGAATAGTTCTGCACATTGACTTTTTGTGTTATTTTGTCCTATTTATTGTTTGCTTCGCAATTAAAAAAAAAACATCTTAAAAGTTGTGGGCATGTTCTGTAAATTAAATAATGCAAATCCTCAAACAATCCATGGTAATTCCAGGTTGTGAGGCAACAAAACACGAAAAATGCCAAGGGGGGTGAATACTTTTGCAAGGCACTGTAGATTAAGGGAAAGTAGGGAGGAATCACGCAAATGTGATGACAGATGGCTAGATCAGAGCCTTAACACCAGGCAAAAAAGTGGGAGCTGCAGTAGACATTTTAGCTAATAGAGGTGGTGGGCAAGCAAGAATTTATAAGGAGAGCAGGGACACAACTAATGCAAGGAGGAGGAGGGGTGCTGTCTCTTTGTTGGAACAGAGTAACTATATAGCTATGTAACTGGAACAGCCTTTGCAGCACACAAATGGGCCATTACCGGAGGTCGCCTCAACCCCAACCAGGTAAAACTGACAGTATACATAGGACTTATGAAGGAATGGTGTGGTGTTCATATGATGTACACTTCAGGCAGAGGCGGAGTATCACAGATTATATGAGGTGGGATGACAGGGATGTGGGCAACTAGATGAAAATTGTCACAACCCTCAAGGCTGGAGGTTCCTTTCGTGGGTCCTACTCACATCCAGTACCAACTCTTCAGCAGGTGCAGGTGGGAATGAAAGCTTAAATGGGGGGGGAGGGGGATTCATGCAAATTCAAGCATGAGTGTTCTGAATGCGGGAACCAACACCCAGTCTTTCAGTGTTTTAAGAAAATTAGAGCAGCCGCACTGATTCAGCTAGGAAGGATGCTTTTGTGGCTAAAAATGTACGGTAGGAAACGGGGCTGTTTTAAGAAGTCTGAGTTAATAATGTGTGGTTTTAGTTCTGGTTTTGTTATACCTAGTAATAGATCTTCACCATGGTGGTGTTCTGGTAATCTAATTTCGGCTAAGCAAATCCCTGCGATAGTTCGTATGGCGGGCCCATTTGCTTGCATGACTTGTGGATTTCACTGCAAGGTATAGTGCCCAAAAAAAGTACAGACTCATTCATCATTTATCGTTCCCCATGGGATCATCAATAAATTATGGCATTGACAAGGGTGTCGTCTGTAACTTATATGTTGTTCGATCAAGCTATTGCATTGGTCGAGGCGGCAGGTCATGGGGCCCTCCTAGCAAAGGTTGACATTGAGGCAGCATTCGGTTTGCTGCTGGTGCACCCCGAAAATACTGCCATTAGATCATCACAAATTGTAGTTTTGTGCAGGCTAACAAATAGAAAATTGTCCAAATAGTCTGACTGGGAGTTATTTTGTGGACCTATGACTTCCTATAGGATGTTCAATATTGTGCTCCTACTTCAAAACCTTCAACTCCTTCATGAATAGGTGGTGGAACAGAAATCAGGGCATAATTTAGTGCACTATTTTGACGATTTTCTATTTGTTGGCCCATACAAAACTACAATTTGTGATGATCTAATGGCAGTATTTTCGGAGATGGCGGCTGTTTTTGGCATCCCTATAGCCCATAACAAAATGGAAGCTCCAATAGCGTACCTAAACTTTTTAGGAATCATGATCGATTTAAAAACATTTCAATGCCATTTGCCAGATGATAAATTGGAAAACTTACAGAAAACTGTATTGAACACAATTGTTTGAAAAAAGATCAAGTTGCATGAACTTCAGTCATTGTTGGGAAAGCTGAACTTTACCTACAGGATTATCGCAATGGGGAGATGACAATGACAAAGTCACCTTACCATTGTGTTAGAATAACGGCCACATTGAGGGAGGACTTAGCAGTATGGAAGTCCTTCTTGGAACAGTTCAACGGTAAATCATTATTTATGGCACAAAGGGCATCCAATAAGGATCTGGATCTTTATACAGATTATGCCAGTAGTTTGGGCTTCAGGACATATTTCAGAGGCCAGTGGTGCGCAGCTGTATGGGCAGCATCATGGAAAGTTCAGGGTTTGGTGAAGAATTTGGCCCTATTAGAAATGTTCCCTATTGTGGTGTCTCTGGTCATATGGAGTGATGCTTTGAGGGATCAGCATGTGGTCTTTCATTGTGAAAATGTGGGGGTAGTCATGTAGGAGGGAGGATGAGGAGGGAGGTTGAGGATGAGGAGGGAGTTTGAGGATGAGGAGGGAGGTTGAGGATGCGGAGGAGGGGTTGAGGAGGGTGGTTGAGGATGCGGGGTTGAGGAGAAAGGATGAGGATGAGGGGCTTGAGGAGGTGGTTGAGGATGAGGATGGGGGGCTTGAGGAGGGAGGATGAGGATGGGGGGCTTGAGGAGGGGGTTGAGGATGGGGGGGTGGAGGAGGAAGGTTGAGGATGGGGGGGTCTCATAGAGACTTATCTAGAGTGACTTGGAGCTATGATTGCCGGAAAATGTGGCTCTACAAAGTATTTACTTTAGGGGGGTAAATAGTTCTGCACATTGACTTTTTGTGTTATTTTGTCCTATTTATTGTTTGCTTCACAATTTAAAAAAAAAAACATGTTAAAAGTTGTGGGCATGTTCTGTAAATTAAATAATGCAAATCCTCAAACAATCCATGGTAATTCCAGGTTGTGAGGCAACAAAACACGAAACATGCCAAGGGGGGTGAATACTTTTGCAAGGCACTATAGATTAAGGGAAAGTAGGGAGGAATCACGCAAATGTGATGACAGATGGCTAGATCAGAGCCTTAACACCAGGCAAAAAAGTGGGAGCTGCAGTAGACATTTTAGCTAATAGAGGTGGTGGGCAAGCAAGAATTTATAAGGAGAGCAGGGACACAACTAATGCAAGGAGGAGGAGGGGTGTTGTCTCTTTGTTGGAACAGAATAACTATATAGCTATGTAACTGGAACAGCCTTTGCAGCACACAAATGGGCCATTACCGGAGGTCGCCTCAACCCCAACCAGGTAAAACTGACAGTATACATAGGACTTATGAAGGAATGGTGTGGTGTTCATATGATGTACACTTCAGGCAGAGGCGGAGTATCACAGATTATATGAGGTGGGATGACAGGGATGTGGGCAACTAGATGAAAATTGTCACAACCCTCAAGGCTGGAGGTTCCTTTCGTGGGTCCTACTCACATCCAGTACCAACTCTTCAGCAGGTGCAGGTAGGAATGAAAGCGTAAATGGGGGGGGGGGGGGGATTCATGCAAATTCAAGCATGAGTGTTCTGAATGCGGGAACCAACACCCAGTCTTTCAGTGTTTTAAGAAAATTAGAGTAGCCGCACCGATTCAGCTAGGAAGGATGCTTTTGTGGCTAAAAATGTACGGTAGGAAACAGGGCTGTTTTAAGAAGTCTGAGTTAATAATGTGTGGTTTTAGTTCTGGTTTTGTTATACCTAGTAATAGATCTTCACCATGGTGGTGTTCTGGTAATCTAATTTCGGCTAAGCAATTCCCTGCGATAGTTCGTATGGCAGGCCCATTTGCTTGCATGACTTGTGGATTTCACTGCAAGGTATAGTGCCCAAAAAAAGTACAGACTCATTCATCATTTATCGTTCCCCATGGGATCATCAATAAATTATGGCATTGACAAGGGTGTCGTCTGTAACTTATATGTTGTTCGATCAAGCTATTGCATTGGTCGAGGCGGCAGGTCATGGGGCCCTCCTAGCAAAGGTTGACATTGAGGCAGCATTCGGTTTGCTGCTGGTGCACCCCGAAAATACTGCCATTAGATCATCACAAATTGTAGTTTTGTGCGGGCTAACAAATAGAAAATTGTCCAAATAGTCTGACAGGGAGTTATTTTGTGGACCTATGACTTCCTATAGGATGTTCAATATTGTGCTCCTTCAACTCCTTCATGAATAGGTGGTGGAACAGAAATCAGGGCATAATTTAGTGCACTATTTTGACGATTTTCTATTTGTTGGCCCATACAAAACTACAATTTGTGATGATCTAATGGCAGTATTTTCGGAGATGGCGGCTGTTTTTGGCATCCCTATAGCCCATAACAAAATGGAAGCTCCAATAGCGTACCTAAACTTTTTAGGAATCATGATCGATTTAAAAACATTTCAATGCCATTTGCCAGATGATAAATTGGAAAACTTACAGAAAACTGTATTGAACACAATTGTTTGAAAAAAGATCAAGTTGCATGAACTTCAGTCATTGTTAGGAAAGTTGAACTTTACCTACAGGATTATCGCAATGGGGAGATGACAATGACAAAGTCACCTTACCATTGTGTTAGAATAACGGCCACATTGAGGGAGGACTTAGCAGTATGGAAGTCCTTCTTGGAACAGTTCAACGGTAAATCATTATTTATGGCACAAAGGGCATCCAATAAGGATCTGGATCTTTATACAGATTATGCCGGTAGTTTGGGCTTCAGGACATATTTCAGAGGCCAGTGGTGCGCAGCTGTATCGGCAGCATCATGGAAAGTGCAGGGTTTGGTGAAGAATTTGGCCCTATTAGAAATGTTCCCTATTGTGGTGTCTCTGGTCATATGGAGTGATGCTTTGAGGGATCAGCATGTGGTCTTTCATTGTGAAAATGTGGGGGTAGTCATGGCTATTAACAATTTAACAGCACATTCATTGCTATTAGTTAGTTTCCTGAGGCAGTTGGTGCTACAATGTTTAACAAAGAATATCTTACGTAAAGCAGTACACATCCTAGGTTGTCAAAATGTAATGGCGGATGCTCTGGACCTAGCATGGGAGTGGGTTCAAGAACCCTGTTCTTAATCAAATCCTATTTGGCCCAATCTACCTGGATGGACTATGAGAAAGTTTGGCATGATTGGAGAAACTTCGAGGATGCAGTGGCCAAGGAGCTGTCAGCCATTGTGTTTTTTGTGTTGGATTGCCTGGAAAAGGGTACATCACCATCTGTGATTAAATTGAAAAAGGATTACAAAATCTCAAAAATGGTTATACTATTATTCCTTATTATAAAAAAGGGAATACATCTGACAAATTGCTAGCAAGAACAATTAAATGTACTCTTCCTCACTCCTCGATATTAACTGTAAAAGACATCTCCAATAACCTGGTTACTTTTCAATCTCAAATTAACAAGGTGTTCATGAACTTTTATAAAGCACGCAGTTACTGCTCTTAAGAAAACAGTTATGGTCCTAGTTAAATCTAGGGACTTCCTGAATAATTCAAATGTTATTCTTAATTTAAATGCCAACAAGGTGTTTAATAACGTTTCCTGGACATAGGCTCGAGATTTGCTGGCTAAACACAGTTTTGGTCCATAGTTTATTGGCTATATATTTACCATCTACAGGACAGGACTACCCCTTATCACTCTTCTTGCTTATTAATTTATGTAAAAAGGATTCAGTCTCATTATCAAATAGCCCATAACTACAGGATAAAAAAAAAACGGTGACTCTACCCTAAATATTTCAGCCATTAACGATGACGCTCTCGTCTTCATTAGTAAACAAGATTCAGCATTCCCCTTCAATCTCTTGTTTTAATAAGGGCTCTGAGGGTTGTAGTTAATGTTAGTAAATCTGAGGCTTTGAGCCTCTCACACCAGCTTGACACCGTTGTTGCCTTAGAGTTCCCCTTCAAGACAACAAAGCCCAAAATTAAATACTGGGGGCCTCATTCTATTATCGGCCGTAGGAGATGCGGGGCCGCAAGGACCGGCCGCAAGCTATTCGGCTATTCTATTCCCTTCCGGCCGGGGATTCCGGCAGGCTTGCGGCCGGCGCCTTGCTATCCCTTGCGCCGGAGGAAAGCCTTTGATCTTAAATGGCCGCAAGAGTATCGGCCGCAAGAAAGCCCTGGTTGCTATTCAATTGCTCCGGGAACCCTCTCTGCAAGGCTAAAACAGAGCTGCAGCTTACTTGCAGAAAAAAGGTCCTTCAGGCACACAATTAAGCACATTTTAAAGCCATAATAAAGCCATCCTGCACTCTTATGAGACTATAAAGTGATTGTAGGTGTTAGCATTAATAGCACAACATTCCCCTACACACAAATCCGTAAATATATATTTGTTTAATTTATGTCACATATCCATGTAAAAAGTCCAGAGGGCTTGGAGCACCTCAGACCCGCCCACGCTGCTGCCGGAAAATAAACAGTTAATGTAATCTTGGATTTGGGCTGATGTGCAAGCTTGAGAGGCGGTTGCTATTAATCCTCATGTCCCCCATTATGATCCCTAGCATTTACAGAGCTTTACAGTGCCGTCTTGAATTTATTTTTGCGTTTAAAGATTTCTGAGCTTACGGCCGGTTGCAAGATATACGGCCGGCCGTAAGCGGAGATCCTTGCGGGGCCGTATAATTGAATTGCAAGATAACGGAACCCCCGCAAGGAATCGCAGCCTTGCGGACGTTTTACGGCCGATAATAGAATGAGGCCCTGGGTATTTACTTCAGGAAGAATATAGATTTCTTATGCACAGACAACATTGTAACAGAAATTAAGGATATTCAAAATCAACTAATCTTTTGAAAGCATCTCCCAATGTCATTTGTCAGCAATTAAATGATCATATTCGCCAAGCAGCTATATGCCATACACATGCTTTCTCATGATGGGAAAGATATTTTGGCTCTAAATAGATATACTCTTAACATTTTGGATTTATATGGAGCTCCAAATGACCCCTGACTTTCTATCTCTAGACTCTAATGGAGCATTCAACTTTCCAAATATTAAATTGTATATCATTCCCAGAGAAGATATGCAAGAGATTAGATTAATAAAAATAATTTAAAAAATGTAATGTAAACAATGAAATGCTAATGCAAGTGCCCTCTGGCACTGGAGAATAGATATAGATAACGGAGCACAATACTCAAATTTACATATGTTTTTTGTCCAAAATGATTTCCAAAGTGTCATCATAGGTGGCGAGAGTGCAAAAGTCTGCAAAAAGGCAGACAGTGAAACAGAATGTGGGTTTTGTGTAGAGATGCTGAAATAGGATAGGAGCTGGATAACTGTCATGAATTCAATCTGTTGTCAATGGTAAGTACATCGTGGTAAGGTCATGAGGTCTATGTGATATCAGGCTGAGAGACTGACGGGAAATCTTTCCTCATGGTAATGTTTAATTTCTTCAGGGTCAAATATTCTCTGATGTTCTAGTGAAATATGTCAAGGAGGTGAAAGTAGCTAAAGCAAATTTTGGCACAGGAAGGAATGGCACAGAAACAGCTAAGAAGGAATTGGAGCATAGTGATCTAATATTTATACAGTACAAAATAAGATCCTTTGCAATATGGTTATATAGGTACTTGTAGACAGGGGAGTAGGACCCCCCCCCCCCCCCAGATTATAGGGGGTTGTTGATTGTTATAAAATCTAGGTACATTATACATTTTGTGGAGATTTTAAATATTTCCTGCATTTTAATCTTTAAAAATGTTATATTTTGTTAATTTTGCATCCTAGCGTGCACCATTTTTCTTTACTTAGTATTTTAACCCTCCTACCCCCTTTATATGAATTGGTCTGTCCCTGCCTGTGACTCTCTTGTGCAGGGAGATAGAGAGCAGGCTTGGCTTGAATACATGGCTGCTAGTGGGTTTGTCATGGTGCTACTTGTGATTTCATTTACAATGATCCAACATTCAGCAGGAAGTCGGTTTCTCTCAGTGTCTCCTCATCTTCCTCTCAGAGCCCCCTCATCTTCTTGCCCCAGCAGTGATTACAACAAAAAGCTTAATTTCACTTGGGTTTTCTGCCAATCCTCCACCATCAACAGTATTTATAGTGCTCCAGTATTACAGTCAGGAATAAGGTAAAATAGATTTTTTCTCTAAATCTGAAGTGCAGTTTTGTAGGGCATATGTGTGTATAAATTATGAATAATCTGCAAGTAGCATGTCTGTATAAAATATATGCAAATTATAGGCCGTTTTCCACAGGAAATTTTTATTACAAAAGGTTCCGCAACACAGATTTATGATGCAGGAGACTTGTTTATTTGTAGAACCCATGAACAAGGGTTTAGAAGTAGAAAAAATGAAAATAAAAATCTCCATAAACGTTCTGACTAAACATACAGGAACACACTGACTACACCCGAGTAGCTTCTCTGCACCGGATAAATTATAATTCATAAAGAAAACAAATGAATCCAGTTGTTTTACTTCCAGCAAAAGATCTTGTGGATCATATACAACAGTCTCTGCTATGATAGTGCCACCTTGTGGCCAGGATACAAATAGTCTCTTATAATTGGTATAGTGCCACCTTGTGGTCGGGGCACTAAATAGTCTGTTTTATCAGAAGTCTTTTCCACATCTTTCACTAAGTAACAACAGATGAAGCATAGGGCACACCCATCTCTCCCATATGCTTCACCACAGGGACCCTTTGATATTGCAATAGTAACTTACTGCAAATTAACAGGATACACACTCAGCCTCTTCCCTGGGGTATAATAAGTCTGGAACCTTCATTCAGTGCCTCTGACAGCTCCACACTCACCTAGACATCTTAGGCAACTCTGCCTGGGAATCCTCAATATTCACTTCCCTTACTTGGTGCCTTTGTAGTTTCACCTCCTGAATCTGTAGTCACTCTTGCGGTCAGCTCTGTTCATCCAGCGACTGCAAACAGCACACACTCCTTTCTGTTGTCCAGCCCCAGTAAACAAGGTGATCTCCTTCAGGTTTGCTTTCCAAAGTTCGAAATGTAGATCCACACAGGACCAGCCAGCAAGCTCCTCTCTGTGGCTTGCTCTGGATGCTTAGCAGCCGCACACAACCTGGGCCAGAGCCTAATTAGCCACACCCTCCCCATGTCTGCTTTCCAGGCTTTAAAGTGAAGCTGCACCTGCACCAATTGGGAGTTCTTCTGGAGTTTAACTCCGTCACTCCAGCTCAAGAACTCTTTACACTTCTTTACTTGGGACCATCCTCGAGGGGGAAACGGTCACAATATATATATCTAATATATTGTGCAGTGAAATTGCATGTGTATTATATTTTGCAGGTAGTGTATATTTATTTTGTGAGATAGTGATTGTGCATATTGTGCACAAAGTGTGTCTGTCTCCATTTATTTCTATACTGGGAAGTGAGTTCCTTTGTATATTGTTCTGTAGTTGTGCATAACTTATATTTATAGTGTATAAACTACCAGTATATTTACTACATTTAATGGGCAAGGAGAGTGAATATATTGTGCATGTCTGTGTGTATATAGATATCTGAAATGTAGGAGTCAAGAAGATTTTTAAGGAGCACGGAAAGAGGCCCTTTATTTACATTGGAAAAAGATTTAGGAGCCAGCAGTAGAAATTCTAGGCTCCTGTGAATGTGAAATTCCATTAATCATTGAATTATGACAATTATTATTATCGTTTATTCATATAGGTAAGTTGAAGACAAAGATAAAAACAAATTAAACAGCAAAACAAGGAGGGCCTGTTTTTGAGCAAGGAGGATTGAAACTCGCAGACTTACAATCTAAAGGACAATCCTCCTTGCAAGTGCATTCAAAAGAACTAATCAACAGAACTAATCAACATCTTGGTATTTTGAAAGACCCCTAGTGATAAAACAGACATTTAAAGGCAATGGCTACTCACAGTAAAGCATAATTGTACATTATTGTCACATATATTGTTGTCAGCAGGCGGGCTTGGCAAAACCTGTTGGTAACGCGATGGGGAAACTGCGGCCCTCTCAAAGTGAGGGCTGCGGTTGCAGCCATGCAAGGAGATCCTTGCTCTGGTGGAGATGAGCGACATAGGCGCTCATCCCTACGACCTTCTACGACTTTCACACTGCAAATGCGGACCCTTGCGAGGGGCCGCATTTGCGGAGGTGGAGGCTCCCAGCTACACAAACGGCTTCCCCTCGCACACGCAGCCTATTTACACACTGCACACATTGCGGACACTTACACCTCAACTCAACAACAGTGCAAATCTACATTACATGCTGCAGGAACATCAACACAGATTGTTAGCTCTTCAGCACATTGCTTGCTGCATATATTAATTACAAATAGGTAAAGTATATTAATTTATGATTTAATTAATTAATTAATTAGCATAAGAAAAAAAAACACCACAGTATCGCAAAGAACTACAAAGACCTTCACCGCGTGCCTCACAAGGAGCGCCAACGGCTCATAGGACGCAAAGTACACCAGGGGAGAGCCTTGCAATAAGCGCCAAAAGGAGATCAGCGCAGACCTTAAAATAAGCGCAAAAGCACCTATGATAATAAAAAATACACCAACCCAGAGGCTCGCAAAGGTTAAGTGAAACAAAGATAAACGGGGCAGATTAGCAGGAAGAAGATAGGGAAAACAAAACACCAATAGAATTTTGAAAACATGTTTACTTTCTAATTGAACTGCACACAGCAGCATAAAGAAATAGCAACATAAACAACATAAAGAGTAGGTTTTGCACCAAATAAATTAAAGACATATTACTTTACGAAAAAAGTCCACTTTAAGTGGTGGATGTGGAGGCTTCAGCTTTATCCTCCAGCCTCTTGGCCAGAAACTGGTTAAGGATCAAGGGCCGTTGCTTCCTGCGGCTATCCCTCAGATGCTGGTAGCAAGACACAGACGCAAGAACATTGCGTCTTGCATTCCTGCTCCTTACCGCATCTGGGTCATTGGCCACCAGGTCATCCATGAGGTTATTAATATGACCCAAAGTCTTGCTGAGGAGCTCAGAAGACAGATGTTTTTGAGGCTCTGTGTCAGAGTCACTGGTGGCCTGGGCTTCCTCTGGGCCCTGTTCTTCCAGGTCCTCATTGGTGAGGCTTTCACCTGAAGCCTGGAGTAACTGCTAAATGTCCTGGGCATCTGTTTTTCCCGGACCAGCCATGGTCAAAAGGTCAATGTTGGTGACAGCCTGCATGATGTTGCACTTCTTCCAGAAGCCCATCATTGATTGCTTGTCCTGGCTGTCCATCTGGTCAATCAGCTGCCTTGATGGTGGCATTCACCCCATGCTCAATAGGCTAGATGAGTGACGTTGTGTTGGGCAGCAGGAACAGGATCTCCATAGTTGGTAGGGTGGTTTGGAGCATTTTCCATGATGAGAAGAGCTTTCTCCTCCAGTTCTTTGTGTCTACAGTAGTGCTGCGCAGATGAGCAGAAATGGTCACTTTGAAAATGTCCTTAGTGATCCATGCCTTCCTATTGGACTGCCAAATGACTGACAAGCTGGACTTGCTTATGCATTTCATTGCCCTCTGTGTCTTGGAGTGGTAGACCAGCAATGGCATTATACGGAAGTCACCACTGGCGTCCTCACCCACAAGAAGGGTCAGACTGTCTTTGGCCTCTTTAAAGCCCAGTGTTCTCTGCTGCTCCCAGGAGATGAACTTGCGGCTTGGCATCAGCTTCCAAAAGAGGCCGGTCTCATCCACATTAAAGACAAGCTTTGGTGGATAGTCCCCTCTTTCCACTACATCCTTGAAAGAGGCTGGAAAGGCTGCAGCAGCTTTGGTGTCCGCACTTCCCGCTTCTCCAGTAATTTTAATGTTGTGGAGGTGGTCCTTTTTTTGAAGCGGTCAAAGCTCTCTGTCACATCTTGTTTTGACTCTGGTTGTGGGCGTATATGCTCTTCACCTTCTCCATTATAATTGCCTGGCTGAGAGGCAAGTTACGCTCCAGTTCATCATCTATACAGATGGACAGCCTCTTCTTCATCTCTTCAAGGGCGTAGCACCTGGAGCACGTGATCTTTTTCACTGAAGATGCAGTGCTGGTAGTCGCCAAAGTCCAAATCTTATCCTTGTTCTTAAGGATGGTAAGGATTGTGGAGGTTGGCAATTGAAGATCTGCCCCAATATCCACTTGCCGCTCTCCTTTCTCCAGGCGGTCCAGCACTTGCACCTTCAAATCCAGAGGAATGCTCTGGCGCTTAGTCTGCTCACACATCTGTAGAACAGTTAAAGAAGATAAAATGAATGTAGATTTTAGTAAACATCTGTATTACCCCCAAAAAAATAATAAAAGTACATGATCAAATTATTAAAAATCTCTTGCACTCTCTGGCTCTCTCTTTTGTCCTGCCCCTCTCAACGCTGTGACTCTGTTAAGAGCGCTTAACAGGGTCCTCCATGCAAAAACAACACTATCACGAAGCAGAGCTTTTAGCGAGGATCCACATGCTAAAAACAATGCTATAGCTGGGTTTAGCGCTCAGTCACTGACACCAAAACAGCACTATAGCAAAACAGTGATATGTGGGGTAGCGTTAGGCTGGGTATTACTGTAGTTGCCAAGAACATAATGGAGGAGCAGATTTTTAGAGTGTTGTAGAGGTAGCCACTTAAATATTATATGTGTGAGAGAGGGCAGGGTCTCAATGGCACAATCCTGTGATGGCCCATGGTGACCCGGCTGATACATCTAAATGTTGTAGATTCAACAGACTCTGATAAATAGCCCCTATAGACAACATAACCATTTTTAGATAAGTATACCCCAAAGTTGGGCAACTATAAAATTTGAAAGATAAGATACATGCTGCAGAACACTCAAAAAACGTACTTCATTTGCCCTGACCAATTTAAAGAAACTCAAAGCTGTGGCATATATGTGATTCAGCTCCCATAATCCAACTCTCCTTCAAAATCCTCTGTGAACTTGTTTGAAAATATAAATAATTTGTATTGAAACTGATGAGAAGATTGAATTTTTTCTAATTTCAATTAGATTAAGCCATTTTAATGGCCCTATTGTAAAAACCCTCTGTGTAGTAGGCTCCTGGACCAACAGTCTTGTTGAACTTGTACTTGTTTCCAGACAAAAGACAGTATCAAACCAATTAGTAGGGCCAGCATTAAAATATCTGAACTGCAAATATGTTATCCTGCAATAAAATATGAGATTTAGGAATCTGGAACAGAAACAGACTTTTATCAGCGAGCTTGCAATGACTTCAGACACACTGTAATAGTTATAAAGTTAGTGTATGCTACCAAATAACTACCAGGTGAATTATTTTTATAGTTAAATAATATGCACAGTTTAACACTGTTTATTATATACAAACAAATTTAAAGCCTGGCAATGCTGTTTGCCACACAATGTGAGGCTTTCCCCCCTCTTACTTGTGGGCCTTGCGATGAGTGTTTTTGGCGCTCATTGCAAGCCTCTACCCCAGCCCCCTCTTCTTTACGGGCCCCGCCATAAGTGCCTTCGGTGATCATTGCAGGCCTCAGCCAACACACAACTTTCATGCCCTGCAATGAGCACCTTTGGCGCTTATTGCAAGCCTCTCCCCCTCTCATTGCAAGCCCCGCTCATTGCGAGCCTCTCCACACTTTCTCACACCTGTGTCTGTTTCCTCCTCTCCCTCCCCTGTGTCTGTTTCCCCCTCTCTACCTCCCATGTCTCTTTGCCGCCTCTCCCTTCCCTGGGTTTTTTTCCCCCTTATTTCCCTCCCCTGTGTCTCTTTCCCTCCTCTCTCACCCTATGTCTCTTTCCCCCACTCCCTCCCCTGTGTCTCCCCCCACTCCCCCCTCTCCCTCTTCTTCGTTCCTATGGATGTGAAACCAATTGCAGGCTTTGGAAATTGATTATTTTTCCCAAGCCCGAAATATGTTTTAGACTTACGGGCTTGAAAAAAAATGACGGCTTTACGGCCGCCGTTTCTTTCTTCACTTAGCCGTTCTGAGACCTCCCAAAAATGACAATTAAATAGCAAATTATCTTGCAACCTCGCTTACAGGTGTGCTGTGTGTGAGGTTGTAAGTTAATTTTCTAATTATTTGGCATCTTTTGGCGATCTCCCAACGGCCGTTAAACTCGTAATTTTTTTTAAGCCTTTAACTCGTAAGCTGTTTAGAGCCTCCCCCAGCCTCCGCCCTCTACGTTACAGGCCTCACTTTGGCGCTCATTGCAGCCCCGTCAAGCCATCACGAGCCCTGCAATTATTACCTTTGGAGCTCATTGTAGCCCCTTCATGCCAGTTACGTTCATTGCAGCCTCCGTCAAACCCGTAACTTTAGCTCCAAACACTGGTCTTGTGATTTATTTCTTAAATAAATGTAATCTGTTTCTTGGTAAGGGTAAGCTTATTGGGTCTTTTGAGTGAGCCTACCCTGATATACTACAAGATATCTCTCCCTGTAAAGGGCAGAAGTGAGCTAAAAAAGGATTCTCTCAGAGTGGATGGATAGACAGTATTATGTAAGCAACAAAAATGAACTTGCAAGAGCACAGAAATATAGTTGCTAACAGACAGAACTGAGGTACTTAAGTCTACAATGTCACAAAGAGCTGGACCGACTGAATGACTGAACAACAACAAATCTTGAGTGGAGATAACATTACTGGGGCATGCATTTGACTCTCTTCAATTCTTTCCTTTTTCCATTTTTCCTCTTCTCATTGATTTCTCCATTAAACAACCACTTACTTCCTCATCTTTTTCTCCTTTACATCTCTCACACCATCTCTTCCCATCCTTGCCCCTTCTTCATCCTTATTATTTTGTGACTCTCAGTTTTCTTTCTCTCCGATGTTAAAGATTAATACAATAGGTTAACTGGCACCCTGACTTTAACTCGCCTGACACATGCTCGCCCACCAATAGCGCGCCCCGCCATCTACGTACAGGTCCCCTCACATTTCTCCCACTCTGTGCCCTCAGATCTCCCATAGCCTGGACAGCAGAGGAAAAGGAAGAATGAGATTGCAGTCTCAGGGGCAATGCTGATTGGGGAGATGAGCATGGAGATATTTTGTGGGGGAGGGGTTTAGGGAGATGGGCAGTGTGATGCTCAGTGGTGGTGGGCAGGGTAGTGCTTTGTGGGGAAATGGGCAGGGTGATGCTCTGTGATGACATGGTAAGGGGCAGTGCTGGTTGGGGAGATGAGCAGGGAGATGCTCTGCGATGGTGGGGTCAGGGACAATGCTGTTTGAGGAGATGGGCATGGTGATGCTCTGTGGTGGTGGGTGGTCAGGAGCAATGCTGGTTGGGGAGATGGGCAGGGTGTTGATGTGTGAGAGCGGGGTCAGGGACAATGCTGTTTGGGGAGATGGGCAGGGTAATGCTGTATTTAGACTCTATGCTGCCCTTGGTCCATGAGTAAACCCCATATCCTAGTTACTCCTCCTCCTTTACCCCTGCAATGCCCCATCCTAAAACCCAGGAGAATAAGATATGTGTATATATATATATATATATATATATATATATATATATATATATATATATATATATATAGTTGAATAATCAGAGTATATATGACAGGGCCCGCCTTTGGCTACCGGATGCTCCTGTGATTTCCACATAAACCACTGAGTCCCGATATACTTTTATCTTTGCTTTTAATAAAAATGTTCAAAACAAACAATAGCTTAATTTCAGCATGAAAGAAACATCTACATAAATAGACTTGCTTATTTGCAGGAACACCCTGACTAGCCGTGAGAAAGCTTCTCGGCCTGCAGGTGAAATAGTACCTTTTCACACAGAGGGGTGGTGATATTGT